>BMAO01006306.1:0-20125 GCA_019973975.1 Trichonephila clavata | reverse complement strand
TATAGGAAGATAGTGAACTAATAGTAGGAATTGAAAAAAAGGGGAAAATATAAAATTGGTGTTGAAATTCAGCCCTTAATTTTCCTTTTGTCGTTAAAAATACTACACCAAGAAGGAAAGCAAACAACATAATCTTATTTGTAAACAGAATGTATAGAGCTAAGTAGGATGGCAGACTTCATTCCTTGAACACTATATTAGAGTTCTTCAAACGTTATGTTGGTGAGTGGTGGTGCATCTATATCTCGGCTACATATGTAGTTGTTAATTCCTTCCTTTTCACTCCCGTCGTTTCCAGCCAATGATATTTACGTGTTAGAGTGTCCCCGAGAAATACATTAAAAAGAATTTGGAACAAATATTTATATTTTTTTCACATACCCAATGACAATTCCAGAGTATTTATAATGTAAAATTGGAAATAGAGTTATTTTTTTTAAGCTATAAGTATTTTGATGTAAATAAGTGTTTTGATGTAGAGAACATAAGTTGGAAAATAACATATTAAAAATTAAAGCTTTACAAACACTATTAATTTTTGTTTTATGCCTTTCCAAATTTGAAATGTGTTTTTCACAAACTTTTAATTTTGACGATCTGTTTTCTAATCTCTAAGGCTTTTTTTTTCTGTTCAAGATAGAGTTTTGAAATATCTTGTAAATACTTCCAAACATATGTTGTATAAAATTTCATATGGATTTAGGACTGAGAGCTCCAGTTATTTTCTTAAAAAATCTTAGAGTTAATATTTAAAAAAAAGTTCGTATTTTTTCCAGGTTTAACTATAAAAATAATTATTAAAATTCAACTAGGAAATAGATTTTTAATTTTATGTTTTTTGTTTCCAATAATCTAAGAAATATGTAAATCACTAACAATAATTAAATATTTTTAATAATATAGCATTTTATAAAAGTTTTAAAAAACTTCAAAAATGTTCAATGTTTAAAAATTTTGAAATAATGGCTCGTCAAACTAAAACTTATTATTTTCAGAATAAATATAATAGTATAATCCAGAGCGCGTCTCAAACTGTGAGGTGCGCCCCCTAGTGGGGTGAGATAACCCTACAAAGGGGAGGAAGCATATAGAAAAGTCGAAAATAAAAGATAAACTAAAAATATATACAAATATTAATTTACTGAAAGAAAGAAAAACGAAATAAAATCTGATATATTAAATAACAATATACCCATATATACAGTGCTGTTATTGTTGTCGTGTATGACAGAGTGCAAAGGTGTATATAACAAAATAAAGATGTAGTCAAATATTTTGCCAAAGGTGTGAATCACTGCCGTGGCAACATCCATGGCATGATCCGAGTACAGGATGTCCATGCTGACGTCAATGTCTATTTTAAAAAGGGCCCCAACAATGGAAGGACAACTAAAAAGGTGTTTGTGATTCAGTTGCTTACTTGGGCAGTGCCTGCATTCCACACATGATCTGGATCCATCAGGCAGAATCTTCATGCCCTTAAAATGCTTTGTCCTTAGTCTGGTTATTGTTGTTGTAATTTCTCGGCTATAATTTAATTCTGGCAGCGAAAATTTTTTTTCATGGGTTTGAGCAGAGCTTTTGTTTCGCGACTGCGTTGGCATCAAAGAACGTAGTCGAAGAAGTTACAGGTTCAAGTGTTCTGGCTTCATTGGCAAGGAAATCAGCCATCTCGTTCCCTTAGATGTCAACATGAACCGAGATCCACTGGCGGGTGCATGATTTGCCCAATGCACCAATGGAAAACAAAAGAGAATTTATTTCTTGGGTGAGTCCCATTTTTCCTTTCTTGATGGCCTCTAGAGCATATCTACATTCAGAGAGAACAATGATACCGTCGGAATTAGCGATATCTGTTCATGTGAGGTAAATATCTAGGGCTGTCCTAATTGCTATGAATTCACACGTAAAGTTGGTAGCAATTTGCCCTGCGGAGACCTTGTGCTTTGAAGTTGTATTATCTGGGTATTTAAGAAAGACACCAGATCAACCCTTATTACACTCTGAGTCTGAAGAATTGTCAGTGTAGGCAGTTACTAAACAATGCCTCATAAGACTGATAATTGTATCCATGCCCTTCCTTTTAATTCTGTCCTTAGATTTCTTTTTCGTGCAAGGGTGAAGAAGTTTCAAAATATTTTGGCAGGGGGAGGTGGTTTGACTGGAAAACAAGGTTCTTGAATGATGTCAAGGGTTGTGGGATTCAAGTTAATGTCGTTTCTTATGTCTTTATCAAACTGAAGTGTTGAAGATCTCTTCAGCATATTCTTAGCTATCCAGGAGTGAAAATGTGATGTTGGAAATATGTTTCTCGCCGCAGCTTCTGATTTTGTTTTTATATTTAATGGTGACAAGTTTCCTCCTGCCTTTCAATGATGGCAGGCTACACTCATTCTCAGCTGTCACATTATTTGCCGAAGACACAGCTCCAATGATGATTTTGGACGCCCTATACTGAACAGAGTCGATTTTATCTGTTGAGGTAGAAGCTGATGGAGCCCAAACGGGTGCTGCATATTCGAGGATTGGTCTTATAAGTGCAGTGTAGGTGTTTAAAAGTGTCTTTGGCTTAGAACCCCAAGTCGAAACACAAAGTTTTCGTAGGTTTCTTTAAAGCCTTTTGCGATACGTTCTGTATATGCTTGTTAAACCTCAATTCCGCATCTAACGCTAAGCCAAGGCATTTGGGATGGGAAATTTTTTCAACAATTGAGTTATTTAACCTTAATTTGGGGAGAAAGGCTGCCCTGTTCCTCCTGTCAGTAGAAAACACACAGTATTCTTTTTCTGGATTTATCAGCAGTTTGAGCTGCTTAACCCAGTCTTTAATGTGAGAGAGATTTTCGTTCAGTACATTTTCGGACATTATGATGTCAGTATGAGAGTGCCAAATGGCAATGCATCTGCATTGCAGGCTATTTTAGCTTCATTAACAATGTGATTATCGACAGTGTTCATACAGAGGAGAAAAAGGAGTGGGCTTAGGACCGATCATTGCGGAACGCCTGCCCAAGATCTATGTGTCCTAGAGAACTTTCCATTTACCCACACAGCAAATCTTCTATCTCTTTAGAAGTTGTTGGTCCATAGTAGGATATTGACTGAGATGCCTAAGGAATGCAAAATTTCAATGAGTTTTTGTCTCCAAACCTTGTCAAAGGCCGCAGAAAGATCAAGGAATATGGCTGTAGTTTTCCTATGAGGTTTTTCTTGAAATCCATCTATGATTGATTGCACCAAATAGAAATGTTGGTCAACAGTGTTATGCTGGGCTCTATTAGCTGTTTGGTAAAAGTGTAATACTTTCCGCTTGATGAGCCATTTCTTGATACGGGAATGAATTATTATTTCCATAATTTTACACAAGTTGCTTGTTAGGGATATGGGCCGGAAATTTTTACAGCTTGCCGTATCCTTACCAGGTTTAACAACAGGAACAATGACAGACATTTTCCAGATAGTGGGTAGTTTGCCAGTAATCCAGAATAGGTTGAAAATCTGAAGAAGAATACTCCTGGCAAGAACACCAAAATGTTTGATCATTGAACCGAAGATGAGGTCGATACCAGGAGACTTTTTAGGGCCAAGGCTACTAATTAAGCTATCAAGTTCTTCCAAAGTAATATCATTAGAAAAATCATCTTTTTGGTTGTTAGATTTACTTTGAGTTAAAGCCTATCTATAGATTTTCCTTTGTTTTCTATCTTCTCTGCTAAAACTCAACCTGCGTGCCTGTTCATCATGTTGAGCCAGTAGGTTTGCAGTCTGCTTGTCAGTCGTGGATGTATATTCGCCAGAGGTAATAGTATTGGAGGTTGGTCCATTATTTGGTTGATTGCAGCGGTTGTTGAGGACGTTGATTACTTGCCAGTGGTGGTAATCTTTCCTTGGATCAAGCCTGCAGCAAAGATAAATCCATTTTTCTCTTTTAAATGCAGCGATTTCATCCTTGACTTTGCGACTGATATCTGTAAGATTTCTTCTGTTTTCGTCACTATTGTTCTTCTCAAGTTCATGTCTGACTGCATCTCTTTCTCGTATTAGTTCGTCTATGTTATGATCTATCCAGTAGGGCACCCAATTGTTTTTTCTCCTCCCTCCTTGAATGGAGGCTTTGGCTGCTTTCTGCACACCAGAAATGTACTTTTGAATAAGAATTTCCAGGTCTTTGCAGGTTGTCAACTGTGTGCAGTAGGTATCTAGGCACTCAGTGAACCAATTCCAATTGGTTTTACGGAAGTTCCAATACATCATATTTTGAGGTGGAGAATCAATATTCAAATCAAGACTTGTTATTATTAGGAAATGATCACTAATGGCGCACTTCAAACCTCTCCATTTTGCTATATCAAGGCCCGAGAGATTCACTACTGTGATGTCAAGTGCAGAGGTTGTGCCATTGGTTTTGGAGATACAGGTATATTCTCCCGTATTTAACGTTGAAAGATTTATGTCGCAGAGTAAGTCTTCAATCCGTTCACCATTTTTGTTCAAATGGGGGGAACCCCAGGGGGGACTTTTGGCATTAAAATCACCTAGAATTATTTTATGGTCTGAAGGAGAAGAGCAAAGATCTTTAATAATATCTATGTTAATTTCTAATGTATCGGGATGGTATACATTGACAATTTTAACTGTACCACCAGGTAGGTTCAGTTTAATTGCATAGGCTTCTGTTTCACTATTTGCTGGTAAGGTGCTAGATGGCAAAACCTTGGTGTATTTGATTGTTGGGGTTTTGATCAGTAATGCTAGGCCTCCTCCCGTGCTTGTCGTTCGGTCTCTCCGTAATTCTGTATATCCCTTGATCGTGAGATTCAATTTGGGATTGAGTTTAGTCTCCTGAAGACAAGCAACATCAGCATTGTTGTCATAAAGGAGACAGGATAGTTCGTCGATTTTCCTCTGTGTTCCATTAATGCTGAGTTGAAGAATATTCAGTGTCTTCGTAGCATACTTCTCGGAGTGTTCCCGGACATCAGAACCCAACTCGTCGGCTATCCCGTACGCGGTAGAATTATTAAGATCATAATATATTGCACTTGTCATAATTGAGGGTTGCCAGAGCCCCGAGAGGTTGAACTTCTGAACATTTTAGTCACCTTTTACGACACGCATGAGTTTACTTTGGGACTATTCTACTCCGGTCACCTCTCGGGTAATATACACTAGTATAATATACTCATAAATTTATCTGTACAGTACAATACATTTGATAATAAGTTTATCTACTTTAAATTAAGAACAAGTTTAACAATTACAACTGACTTCCTTGAGCTTGTTATATATCTGGATAATATCTTGTAATATATCTTAACAATTTGTGTTATTTATAAATAAAGTCGTATTGTTATTTCAGCGTCGAAGTACATTATTACTGCATTCAAAACAACGTTATTGTATGGAGGGGGATGCGATGAAAATTATGATTGAAAATTGGGTCGCCAATATTTAAAGTTTGAGAAATCCTGGTATAATCTGAATATAAAACAAAAATGAATCTTACTATTACAAAACTGTTTATGACTTCTATTTATACAGTAAAAAAAGAATGAAATATAAATATATAACGTAGTGCAGTCAAAAACATTCATAATTTGTAAAAATCCTGTGCCACTACTAATTCCAATTCATTTTACAAACTGAAGCTAAAAACAATTATATGTTTATGAGACCAAAAATTTATTTATATATAGAAATATTTTTCCTTATTAAATATATAATGAATAATTGCAATATAATTTCAAAAATCCTAAAAGCCTTTAACGAAGAAAAAAAGCCAGACAGAATTTTAGTTAGAAATTTCATTATATAATACACAAATGCATGTTTTAAAACAAATAAGTTTGAGAAAAAAAAGCAATTTACTAAAAATTTGTTTATTTTCTGATTATAATATAAATCAGAATTCATCCTCAAATGTACATAATTGTCTAAGAAAATGTTTTGTTCAATTTACGGACAATTGCAAAGAAACTTTTATAAATAATTATTTGAACAGGTATAAATAGCAAAAAATATCAAAGAAGTATAAGAAATAATATTAAACTTTTCTATAAAATGTTCAGTCAAAGCAAAATACCTTTTACAAAGCCAAAAGTTTATCTAAACAATTATACATTCCTGAAGCTAGAAGTGTACATATACATATATAGAGCAAAAACAAATATATTTGTTCGAAACATTGTTTTTAAACCATTAATTTTGAGAGAAAAAGATATTTATATACATTGACACGTACATAAGTCGTTTATAGCATTATCACAGTGTGATATTTTTCGAAACATGGCGCTGCACACAGTCCAACATTAATTCAAAACGTGTTTCTCTTCGAATGCGTTTTTTATTATCCTTTTTCTTAAGGTTGCATACGACACATTTTCGCGGTGGTTTGTTTTTGTTAAAATATTTTTAAACCTTTCTTTTTGATAAAATTCGAATTCAGATATTTTCGTATTCCACTAAGACATCCATTAGCCATAGTAATACTCTATTGGATTTCAGCTGTACTATCGTTCTTATTGTTAATTTGAAAATGTAAATAAGCGAAACTATCAACAACTTCAAAATTATGCTCTTGTGATTTCGTAAGAAGAGCTTTTTTTACGGGGTAGGGATGTTAGCCCTACGTCCAACCCCCGAATCTGAAGGACCCGACCCCTAATATAATCCCCAGGTGCAGGGTAGCCGACTATACCCTGCACACTGGATCCTGCAGGGATACCTGCTACCCTGCATTTTAATCGTCTTCTACGAACACGCTTGAGCTACATTAGAACTATTCTTATATCACAACATTACTTTCTCTTTAAATTTGCAGTTATCTGTAAAAAAAAATTTTAATTCTTCAAAAATTCAAATTTTTTAAATTTCTAAAGAATTATAAAAATTTGAAGAAAAATATTATGTTTATAGAGACGACGGTTTTTCTCATTTACGAAAAACATTACATCAAATGTTTTAAAATATTTATTTTTAATCCATGATCCATGAATCCATTTTATCTCAAGGATAAATATTATTAATTCATAAAAAAAAAATAAAATAGTTTAAATTGAATTTTTTAAAAAAATTTCAAATAAATGTTCATTTTTTTTCTAAAAAGAAAATTAAGAGTTTGAATTTCATCCTTTATATAACTAATGGAATAAAACGACCAGCTGGTAAATTATGTTATCCATGAAATAAATATTTTCAACACTAATAAAAATGTTTAAACATAAAGGTTTGCTAAAAATGCAAAAAAGTACTTGTGAAATAAGCAAATAGTTTCAAGCCAATTTGCATTAAATGCCACAATATTGGAATTTAATTCGATTCTAAAGGTTAACAATATTTTTATTATAGCATGAAAACAGTTTTCACATAAAATGAAAATAGCTGATGTTTTTTTATTGAATGGTGCATTCCATAATCATGTAACTTGTGATTGATTCCGATTAGGTAAGATTTCAAATTCGGCCATTTTGGAAAATACGATTAGAACATGATACATCTGGTTTTTTTCAACAGAGACGGTTCTTTAATTTTATAAATTATGTAAGTTATTTGAGTTCATTATATTTACTTAGATAACTTTTATAATGAACATATATATATAAATTTGCATAAATCCCATTGATGAGCCTAACGAACAAGATGAATAGTTTTTTCAGGTATACTTTTTGAAAAACCAGCACTGGATAGATTGCATGTTCTTGCATAATTTTGCCTTTTAATACATTTTTAGAAACAATGTAAGAAGAGTATTTAATTTTTGTAACCAAAAATTAATTTTTTTCCTGCAAAAAAAAAAAAAAAATCAATTTGTGTGAACAGTTTAAATGAAAACATCTGTCTATATTTAATCAGGGATTATAGAAACACATTTTCACTAAAAACGAAAATAAGAATCCGCAATGTCTCAAAGTACATTAGCAAAAAACTTATTCCATTTCAAAACAATAATTTTACATATTTCTACAAAATATTAAAAGCGCACGTGACAATAATAATTATTTTTCAGATACTATTCAGCTGAGAATATTTTTTAATACACCGGATCCATCTGGCAACACTTTAACAATTACCTTTTCAGGCTATTGAGTGGCAACATTGACTACACATAGAAATAAATCTTATTTGCCATTCGATAGTTTGATTCACTATTTGTGAGAGGAGTGGATCGAGACAGCGCTTTTGCACCTTGAATTTTTTTAATACAATGATAGCGCCATCTGTTGTCCAAAATATTATTTATTTTTGTGAATATATCTCATGATTATCTTCCAAACCTCAGTTTAATCTCTAATTAATTTGAAAATGAAAAATCATTTATTGTATAAAAAATAAATATGATTGAAAAAGCTAGATATATTGGATTTTGTAATTTCATTCCAATATCTATACTTTTGCTTTCCGTGAAAAAATTTAAGCATAAAATATTAGAAAAATAACCTAAATTTTTAATAATTTATTGTATAAAAAATAATATGGCTGAAAAAGCCAAATATATTAGATTTTGTAACTTTCATTAAAATATCTACACTTTTGCTTTGCGTTAAAAAAATTTAAGCAAAAAATATTTGAAAAATAACCTAAATTTTTATATAACATGTAAATTAATTCAGCTAGATTTAAATTATATTCTTTTTTCAAAAGAATTAAGTAACATGTCAACTTATGAAGTAGTTTTTTAAAAGTACCTTTTAAGAGTAACGTTCTCAATATAATATAATGTACATGTATTAATATTATATTAATACAACATTTGAGCTATATTTTTCAGCACACACATTACAATATATTGAAATCAAATATAATCACCGGGATATCATATTTTAATTGCATATTTATGCCAATAATTAAATGATTAAGCTGAGTAATCTTGTGGAAACAAATGCTATCAATATTTTGCAAAATTTTATGTCGAATTGAAAAAATTATTTTCAGTCATGTAAAATTAAAATAGTAAGTAATAAAATAAAAGTAATAGTTAAATAATTAAAATAACAAGAAATATAATAAAACAATTAATAAAAAAAATTAAAAAATAACAAAAATCAGAAGTAAAAATTATCCAAAATGTAAATAAAATGCGATAAGAACTTCAGCAAAAATCATTCGACTAATACAGCAATACAAAAATAGTATAGGCCTACTCAATTATTTTAGTTTCCATATTATATAACAGATAGCGCTAGCATTGTATTAAAAAAACTATCAGGGTGAAAAAACGCTGTCTCGATCCACTCCTTTTGTGAGCACCTTTAAGTTTGCTTAGAATAATTATAATTTCGTGTTTATTCATTGTAATATTTTTCTCCATCGATCGTCGACGAGATTTGTGCTTCATTTTTTTTCTCGAACACTTATAGCTCCTTTTTTGTTTAATAATTATTTTATTTTCCTTACATTTTATTACTTAACATTTTTGCTTGTAATGGATTTTTATATTTTGGAATTACTTTTCTTTTATACTCTTATTTGATTTTACATTTATAATCATTGAGATTTCATATCCCAACAATCATTAATTTATAATTTCATACAATAAGTTTAAGTTCTAATTAAAAATTTGTGGATTTATGGAATACAAAAAACAAACAAACAAAAAAAAACAATTATATATTTTGACCGGATGTAAATGTTACAGTTAAAGCTTGAAAACCGTTAAAGTGCAGATTATCTAGCTATGCAACAGAAGAACTGATTTGCCCCGTTTAAGTGCGTAATTAGGAATTTTTCATACTTTGACTAGGTAATCTTTACATTAGCGGCTTTCGTATCGTTCGCGTTCAAAAGTTTGTTTCTTCAGTTTCCTTTTGCTTAGAATTTTGATTGAAGGTTTACTCATCACTGAATAATTTATACTATATTTCGCAAATTCATTTCCTTAATTGCAATTATATGTTATAAACCATCTGATTTTTTATATTATAGTTTTGCAATAGATTGATTCTGTCAAGTAATGTGTTGTTTGATTGATAACACAGTAAGATTGATAACACAGTTACCTCTATTTAACGAATTTCGCGATTTAACGAATTTTTTTCTTTCCCCGATTACGATTATGGCAAAAATTGCCTGTTGAACGAATGATTTACCCATAATTAATGAATTATTTCAAGACCTGAATTTTTTTAATTAATTTTTATTAGAAAAAACTGGATTTTTTTAAATGACAATTTTTTTTGGTCCGGAACAGAAAAAGGCTTTTCTTGGAAGCAGCAAAACTTGACGGGAAAAGATGAAGACCATTATTAGACTTTACAGGTGCAGAAAAGTAATGAATTAGTTTATCATGTGAGTTTTGTGTGAATAGGACAGGTAATTCTTTTCCTATCTCATCTAACCCCACAACGCAGGAGATATTTAATGCTTTAACAATTATGTTACATGTTATCAAGGAATGCTTATTAATGAAACTCTTGATTTTCATTAATTAATGAAGATTTTCGGTTGTTGCACCGATAGGCAGATCCATTGTTGATTGAAAGTTGTGTTGATTTGTCGAAGCCAATAATGATTCTGATGCAGAAATTGATAATTAAAACTGATATCAAAACTTTTACATTTTCTAATGCTTTACATTGTTTGGAAGCTTTAAAAACAGACTTTATATATAACAGTATGTAAATAACGCAGTATTTTCTTCTCTAGGATAAAGTCGGAAAAAGTATTCCTTCGAACCAGTAATCAAAAAGATTTTCAAATATGCTTTTCATTTTAAAATTTCCAATTAACTGTGCGCAATTATTTTCTAATAATAGTATTTTAGCTGTTGAATTAAGAGTGTGTAATTTCTAACTATGGATATTTTTGTGTATTTGCTTACGATAGAATGCTCAAAAGATAATTGCAAGAATGTATTTTGTTTGAACCCCAATATAACGAACAAAATTTCCGGTGTCGATAAATTTGTTGAATCGGGGTCCGGAGAGAGAGAGAGAGAGAGAGAGAGATACTAATCAGTTTCGAACAAGAACAACTGCTTTGGAGAATAATCGGTCTTTATCTTGCAATTTTCCAGAGCTAGTGACATTGCAAGGGTCTCTGCATCAATATTTGACATGAAGTTCCCCACAGGAGTACATTTAAAAAAGAATTTGATGTATGCATCACACACACACACAGTGCCAATGTTACCTTATAATTTAGAACCATCATTTCAGTTCATTTAGTTTAAGTGAATTGTTCATCCAACATGAAATGTTTGCTTTTAATATTGTATGAGAAATATTTTTCTTCTTCGTTCAATTCTGGCTTTCTAGTATAGTTTGCTTACCTCAGTACGTTTATGTTACTCATACTTTGTCTAGTACTGGTCATACGTGAAGATGCTCTCCATTTCAAAAAGATATTTGACAATTTTCTTTCATGTTAGCCAGAATTCGGCTGCTGATTTTGCTGCCTGGTCAGATTTAAGATTGCCCACTAACTTGTCTAAAATAATTTTTAAGTGACTTTAAAAGATGCGGTAAGTTGTCGTGTTGCTCAATTGTACCTCATTTGACAAAAAAGTCTGCCATTTGGTATTTATAAAGAAACAAGAATATTGACAAAAATAACTGCTTTAGAGAAACAAACCATCTTTATTTTGAGGTTCTTTAGAGCTAGTGATATTTCAAGGATCTCTGCGTCAAAATTCAACATGAAATGCCCAAACCGAAGTACATTGGGAACAGAGTTTATTGTATTGTATACAATAAGCTCAATATTGTCTTGTATTTTATTTTAGAGCCATCAGTGAACACACTAGTCCATTTAGCTTCATGGTATTTTTCATGTAACATGTATTGTGTTTGCTTTTCGTATTGTAACAGGAATGTTTTTATATCGCATTAATATCTAGCTGGTATTCGATATGAATGCATTCAAAGGGGTTAATCATGACCTTGTTACAATTCATTAGTTTACTTTCAACTATTTTTCTTGCAATTATTTCTAACATAATAATTTTCTCATTTCTTTTTATAATTTTTGTCTGTCTTGTCTGCCTTTTCACGTGTTTTTTTTTGTGTAGTTTTGTCTTTTATGTGCTTTGTTTCTCCTAGCAAGTTTTGAAAGAGAATTTATTTTTTGAGTGAATTAAGTTTTTATATATATATACACTCAAGAGCCAAAACATTATGACCACCCCTACATTTTGCAATGAACTCGCCTGGATGACGTCGAAGGTACGTCATCAAGTGGAAGTGGTATTTAACTGCTGCTGGGAAGTCTGAAGAATCATTCTTTCACTTACTTCTGTGCGTGATGAGAAAGGCTGTGGATCTAAGCGACTTTGATAGAGGGCAGATTGTAATGGCTTGAAGGCTCGGAACAAGTATTTCCGAAACTGCACGACTCGTGGATTGTTCGCGATCTACAGTTGTTGGTACTTATGCAAAGTGGATGAATGACGGTGAAACCAACAGTACACGACATGGTGTTGGACGTTCACATGCTATCAAAGAAAAGGTCGTCAGAGACTGTCTCGCATGGTGAAGCAAAACCGGAGCCAGACAGTGGCTCAGCTGACAGCCCAATACAATGCAGGGCCAAGTAGAATAGTATCGGAGCACACTGCTCAGCGGACACTGTTGGATATGGGGCTACACAGCAAACGTCCCATTCGTGTACCTTTGCTGACCAAATGTCATCACCAACTGCGCCTGCGCTGGGTCCGGGAACATCGCGACTGGTCCATGGATCAGCGGGAGAGAGTTGCCTGGTCAGATGAATCACAGTTTGTCATTTATCACGCCAATGGCCGTGTCAGGATACGCCGTCTTCCAGGCGAACAGTTGCTCCCTCAATGTACAGAAGGTCATACACATGCCGGTGGTGTCGGTATTATGCTTTGGGGGACGTTCTCTTGGGTGTCTCTGAGACCCGTGGTTGTGGTAGAGCAGACCATCAAAGCTACAGGGTATCTGAACATCATTGCGGACCAGTTGCACCCTTACATGGCCTCTGTTTTTCCAACTGTAAATAGAATGTTCCAACAAGACAACGCCCGTGTCACAAGGCTAAAATTGTGTTGGAGTGGTTCCAGGAACATGATGCTGAATTCCAGTTAATGTCCTGGTCACCTAACTCACCGGATCTCAATTTGATAGAACACATTTGGGATGTCATGGGACGGCAGCTCAGAGTTCAAAGACCACTAATTTGCAATATCTCGGGCTTGCATGACCGTTGGTGCAATCTGTCTCCGGCCCTCTACCAAGGACTTGTGGCATCCATGCCAAAGCGGGTTGAAGCTATGTTGCGCGTCAAATGTGACCCAACTCGTTATTTATAGGTGGTCATAATGTTTTGGCTCTTGAGTGTATATAAGAATCGTTGTAAAGTGTTTCCATTGTCTAATGGTGTTGAAAACTTTTTGAGACTTAGTTCTTGTTTGAACAAATTTAGAGTAATACAAATTTGTCTTAAGATTTAAGTCTCAATATTTGGCTCAGGTATGTGATAGTAAGATAAGATAACTGTGTGAAATATATATATATAGGTAATATATTTGGTGGAAAATCTATTATATTTTTAATAATTTAAATTTTATTCAAAACATCTTCTAAATAATGCTTTAGTCTTCTACATTTAAAATAGTGTTAAAATAATTTTTTCCCAACTTGTGGTTTTATGTGTCTTGTGGGTTTATTTCAGATCTGCATTTATCTTGATTGTCTGTCTTACCTCTTGTCTGCTTGTGTGTGTATATCTTGTCTCACTCTTTTTGGGTGTGGGTATGAACCAGGATAAAATAACATAGGAACAAATATAAAAAGTTAAGCATTTTAACAACGAGAAAAATATCAGAAGAGTTGCAGTCTTTAATAGGATTTCATGAAAAATCTGACATTCCAGTAAAGTTTGTTTATCTCAGCAAGTTTTTGAGACCCTTTATTTCGATCTGGTCACAAGAAAATGTGCTCTGCATTTGGCAAAACGTTTTCCAAATGTCTTGAATTTCAGCCCAGAATTTTGCGTCTTGGTCAGGTTAAAAAAGTATACACTAATTTCTCAAAAAATATATTTTTTAAGTGATATTGCAGGAAGTGGTTTGTCTTTTGGCTCAAGTCTTCCTCATTTGTATAGTATGTCTGCCGTTTTGTATTTATAAAGAAATTTCAAGGTTTACCTTATTTCTGTGACAATCTTTATGACTATGTCATGGTTTATAACTACAGCATGTATAGCGGCTTTTGAGTGGATTAGAATAACAGATACTTTTTTGAGAAAGGATGAATTAAATTTGGATACGTATTCAGAACTTTTTGTTGATTTTTTAGATTATTCTCTACCGTTTGAGAAAGTCTTAAAATAAAACTTATGCTAAGGTATATGAAAAATTCTTCATGTGTGTAGATTGTACTTGTAAAAAGCAAATGTTTAAATAGTGGCTTTGTTTTCTGTTCTGTGCTCTTTCTGTGTGTCTTGTCTGTTCTAGCTTGTTTTTTTTTTGCTTTGTCTGCATGACTAAAAGTTTTCCAAATTACGATGAAATCGAGGTAGTTTCAGGATTTTATTGACAATTTTAAAGTTACGGAAATCTGGCTTTTTGTACGATTTTGAATCTAGACATTTTTTTAAAAAATGTGTTAAGCATTAATGTGTGAATCTGATATTAAGAATAAATTGTTATTTTTGTCTATTTTTACCTCTTGAAATGGAAATGCTTTGATTTGTATTTCCCAAGATTGGGTTTCCCTGATAATTTATGAGATTTAGAAATGTTCGTGTAAAAGAGTCTTTGCGATCTTTTATATAAGAAGGTATTATATATATATTCCTTGGACTTCATTCATAGATTGAGGGTATATTTTTCATGGACTATTTGATGGGATTTGATCTAGGTTATTCTTTTTTGCAGTGGTGTATGTCCATACTGTTCCTGTTACATATTTCATTAGTGCAGTTTGCTAGTAACTCTTGTAAACTTGGTTTTTACCGTACTAACTTATACGGTATTTATTCTCAAGGATTTAGCTTTAGATGACTAGTTAAATGCGTCCAACTTCGTTTTGGTTGGATTTTGATTGGATTTTTGGATTTTGGAGAACGTTTGATTGGATTTTTATAAGCAGCGTATAAATAGTTTTTGGATCTTAATTCTTCGTGTAATGACGGGTAGAATTGAATATTTTCTTTAGAATCGTAGATTTGTTGTCTCATTAACCTGATAGTATATCTACCATAAATTCTATGTTCAGTAAACGGATTAATTATAAACTTTTTTTGGCTTGATTTTTATCTTTAATCCTTTGATAGTGTTATAGGTTAAATAAGAAACTATTTTTAATCAGCAGCTCTTTTGGGAAGAATATCGATATATTTGTAAATGTTAAGCAAACAGAGGTCCTATATAAGGAGCGCTTTATTTATTTTGCCGGAAACGGACCTTACCATTTCTCGAAGGAGAAGTATTTAATAAATGAATAGCTTACGAATTTACATTGAATTATCTTAAAAATATGCCAATTTTATTAATGATGTTTTGAAGTCAGTTATTTTTCCAATAACTAAGTTGTAGAATGGTTGTTAAAAAGACTGTACAAAGAAATATAATTTTAATGGTGAAGTTGTGACGGGTGCTTACGCGTTTCACTAACCTACTCTCAAATCCTTAAAGATTGTATTTATTTTAACCAATCCCCGCCGAGAGCCAAAGGTGTGACTTATGCAAACAAGATAGTTTCGGGCTTAGCGAGAGTTCGAAAAAGATATAAAAGGGAGAAATGAAATGAAGAGATAGAGGATAACTACGAGGTTGATTAAGAAGGTGATTCTGAGAGATTAGTTTAACTAGTGGAAGTATATTCGCCTGAGGAAGGCTATTGAAAAAGGTTCATTAATTCGGCTCGGGACGGAACTGAAGATATCAAGGATTGAAGCCGCTCCTTAGAACAAACCAGTATTTGAGAAACCTGCCTTAAAAAGGTATCAGGTCAGTTATTTTCATAAATTAGATATAAATGCGTAGTTTGATTGTATGCGTTATTCTCCGTGGTTTCAGTTAGTGTTCCGTCGTTCATAATTGTATTCTTATCGCACTCCACTGTAATTTGTTGTTCTTAAAGTTTGATTAATATTTGTGTGTTTCTCTATTAAGAAAGATTAATAAATAATATTGATTTATTAATTAAGTAGTCGTTAATCATGAATCCAACATAACCAAATTTAGATAATATGCAAAGGGGAGTTAATAATCATAGGGGTAGTGAGAGACTACGACAAAGTAATGGTCCTGAAAAACGCAGGGCGTGTGAACGTGTGTATTAATTGATTTCTATGAGTATACTTTATTTCATTGAAAATACGTGCAAAAATTTTCTGCCTGTAATTTCTTATTGTTTTGTAACGATACCTTTTGATGATAAATTGATCATTGTTGCAATTTCTTGTGGAAAAATTGAATGAGTGAACATTTGATTGAATTATAAAAGTTACCGATTCAGGGGAAATATTGTGTTCGATGTGTGTGTGTGTGCATCCAAAATACGTATCCGCAAGTTGTGCTCTTGGTTTTCGTACTATTTAGATGGCGAACTCACATGGTAATTAAGTAATATTCTGTTTTTTTAAGAACAAAAACAAATTGTTAGTTTATTTTGAGTAGTGTTGTAGCTCTCTGTATTTAAATAACCTTATGAGCTGGAGTGCACTCGATTTCACATTTATGACCTCTCCTTTTCAGAGCTCACTTGCATCTGGAGGTGTTCTACAAGAGTGAAATGTGTCCGTTCTTCGCTCGATCATGATCTCAACAATTCCACTTCCTTATCCCGAGATTAATTCTTAGCAGGTTATAGCAAGGGTTGCGCTTAAACCCTTGCCTTTAATCAACCTCAATAGTTCGTTCAAGCCTTTAGCTCTCTTAAAAAATGACCAAACTAGTAAGAATGTGTGGGACAAACATGTTCATAACTTTTCTGACCACTACATCTCTTCCCTATACAACCAGTGAAAAATAGAACTTCAGATTGGTATTCTTAATCCTCTGTTCTGGTATTCTCAAGCCTCAAATCTTGGTCCTGGTATTCTCAAGCCTTAAATCTTGGTTCTGGTACTCTCAAATCTCGGATCTTGGTAATGGTATTCACAAACATCTTTTATCTTCCATGACGATGCCATACAAATGGACAGTGTTCCAGTTCCTAAGTCGGAAGACATCAGTCCAGGAAGAACAACAAAACCTGACCGCTGATTCAAATATGTTGCTTGATTTCATTATTAAACGTGCTGAGAGGACGAAGTGATGTGTCTATCCAGCCAAATATATATAGTTCTTGAATTGAAGAGGAGCCGTGACTAAAGAGAAAAAAAGAGCCCGGGCGAAAATACTTCTTTCTGCCCTTCACTTAGCCACGTACTATTTAGTCAGCTTGCTGCCTTATTAATGTTATTTATAATATTCAGGTTTTAATTTTAAAGTTAGAGAGCTAAATGATTTATCATTTTTTATTAGTGTTTTAAATTTTCTATAACCAACTTTTGATCTGACACTACTTAAAGTAAGAAACTGTCAACAGTTTATATAGTGTACTTTAAACCTTAATGATGTATTTATTTAATTATTTGTGTTGATATAGATGGAATTGTATGGATCCTTTTTTTTTCAATGCAAAAAAAGAAGAAAATCATTTTTTTTCCAGTTAAGTACCGTTGCACAGTCAATCTGGAGTACGTAAAGTGAGGTTTGTTTCATTGAAGAAACTATTCTTATCTCTATTATATTGTATTCTTGATAAAGAAAAACATCTAAAATTTGCGAGAGAAATCATTGTGTTGTTCAAAATAAAGTATTGATTTTTTAAAAAAAAGTCTAGCAGGAATGAATATAATAAACAGACTTGTGGTTACTTGTTGCATTTGATCAATTGTATAGCTACTTCCAAAAGTTTGTTTCTATAAATTTTTTCGTGCACCGTTGTCTTTTCTGCTATGTTGCACCTAGAAAATTTATTTTTCAAGTGAATTATATATATATATATATATATTAAATATATAGGAATTGTTTATAAAGAGTTTCTACTGGCTATTGGTATTTCAAACTTTTATAACCTTTTTTCTCGTTTTAGCAAATTTAGAGTAATAAAACTTCGATTTAAGGTTTAATCCTCGATATAGGTTTAAAGTACTTCTTTGTAGGAGTTTTAGGGTGATATGTAGCTAGATAAAATAATATACTTGGCGGAATATCTATTAAATTCATAATAATGTAAATTTTATTTAAAATATTTTCCAAATAATGCATTAATTTTCTAGAATCAAACTTTGGAGAGAAAAAAAATTGTTGCTTACTAGTGGTTTTAGGTGTCTTCTTGTGTATTGCTCTCGGTCTTGATTGTGTGTCTTACCTCTTCGTGCCTGTGTGTGTCTTGTTATACTTCTTGTGAGTCTTGTCTTGCATTTCTTGTCTGTAATATCTTGTACCTCTTGTCTTTTATTTTTACTGTCTTGAGTAGTCCTGTGTTGTATGTCTTGAGTTTTCTTAAACTCTCTGTGTTGTTTTGTTTGGTCAAGTGTTTTTTCCCCCTGTATTCTGTGTTGTATGTCTTGAGTTGTCTTAAACTGTTTTTGTTATTTTGTTTGGTCTAGTGTGTGTTTTTTCTGTATTCGGTGTTGTATGTGTATTCTGTGTTGACTTGTCTAGACTAGTCTATGTTGTAATGACTATTTTGTGTTGTGTTGTCCATTTTATGTCGCGCTGTCCTTTATATGTTGTGCTGTCCTTTATATGTTGTGCTGTCCTTTATATGTTGTGTTGTCCTTTATATGTTGTGCTGTCCTTTATATGTTGTGCTATCCTTTATATGTTGTGCTATCCTTTATATGTTGTGCTGTCCTTTATATGTTGTACTCTCTGTGTTGTGTTGTGTTGTAGTGTATGTCTTGTGTTGATTGATGTGCTGTGTTGTGTTGTAGTGTATTTCTTGTGTTGATTGATGTGCTGTGTTGACTGTGTTGTGCTGTGGTTCCTATTGTTGAAAAACTCTGTGAAAATCGATTATTAATCTTCTCTTGATGCCAATTTTTATCATCAAGGAAGTTTTGCAATGCAAGAAAACCTTGGCGCCAGGTCTGGACTATATGGTGGATACATCAAAACTTCCCAATAAAGCTCTTGGGCTTTCTGTTGATTCACTATAGACGTATGTGCTCTGGCGATGACCTGATGGAACACAGTCCCTCTCCTACTTCTCAATTCTGGCCATTTCTGGTGAAATGTTAGCTTCAGACGGTTCAATTGTTAATAGTAGGAGTCCTAATTTAATCTCTGTCCATACGGAAAGAACTCACAATGAATTATTCCTTTCCAGTCCCACCAAATGCACAGTAAAATCTTCCTGGTTTGGCTAATGTTTGAGCTTCTTTGCCGTGCTTTGATCACGATTGTTTTCAGGCAACGTTGTTGTATTTGACAAATTTCTCACCACTAGTCACCATCCGTTTAAGAAATGGGTCAATTTTATTCCGTTTGGCTAAGGCTTTGCCGCTGGAAATTTGATCCATCATGCTTTTTGACAATTGGTGTGGCATGCAAACGTCAAGTTTCTTTTTGAATCCAGCTTTGTGTGCAGATGATTTAAAACTGTTCTATATTTGATCTTTAGCTCCTAAGCGATGTTACGACTTCTAGCATGCCGGTCCACTTCGATCATTTCTGTGTTTTTATCGACATTTTCGAAGATGGCTCAATCGTAATCAATAAAGCCAAAATTGCCCTTAATTGGCTGTTACAGTATCGAAACCATAAACCTCACTCACAATTTCAGCCGCCTGGCTCGTATTTTCACTTTTATTAAAAAAAACCCACCAAAATCCACAAGGAGAAAATTCGGTACGATTCCCAGTTTAATACCCTCTAACTCACAATCACAACTGAATGGAACAAAAAACAAAAGGATTTTTAGCGCAAAATGTAACCTTTACAACGAGCATAAATCTGAAATTTCCTTATCGGTATTTATCACTATAAATCACTACAGCCATCCACCGAAAATATAATAGATTTCTTTTTCCTCAACGTAATATTTTTTCATAGCATCAGTAATCTTTTACTTGCTGTGTGAAGAATTCGCCTTTAGAGGGCCCATCCCTTGACCGAGAGAAGGTTTTTGATTTCAGCTGGAACTCTTGGTACAAATCGCTATCCAGG
>BMAO01006305.1:0-19906 GCA_019973975.1 Trichonephila clavata | reverse complement strand
GGAAAACTGCTCATCCAAAAAGACAAGTATATTTTATGAGTGAAACAAAAAATTACAATCCAAAAACTGTTCAAAGAAGAATGGTGCATCTTTTCTTTCTGCGTACTCTTTGCCCTAATGCGTAGCCTAGTGGAGAGACGCCCATGGTTTCCTCCTCTTGCACAATAGCCCGTCGTGTTCGTCTTTGACACGGGGGACTCTACAACTGCAACCTGGAATTCTCGTCTCTTTCTGTGGCTCTACAAACCCTGGCTGCCCTCTTCGTGATCCACAACTTGGCAGGCACCAACCCCAAATCTCTCCACTCCGGAGAATTCATGAACTCAACGTATGGTTAGAAGGTAACGGATGAAAATCCTGTAATTTGGGACGCTGAAAGTCGGGCATTTCGGTAGCAAAAGTGACACCACGCCATCAATGGGCCCATCGTTGGCTTTCTCATAATGGTGACCCTAACTTTCGTCTTCCGATGCAAACCGTACCGTGCGACTCTTCCACCGCAGGGCTCAAAACGGGTCGCCTCCTCCCCAGGTGCTTGAAACGTGGCCCGTCTCGCAGAGAATTTGGAATAGCACGCAGACAACTGTTTCGCCATGGGGCCACAAGTGATTCTTTACGACAGTGCGCTTTCCCCGAGCTCTACGAACCCCGGCTGCCCTGTACGTGACAACCACTGACCCCAAATCCCTCTGCCCACCTAAGAACTAGTAGGACGGGCACCGACCCTCAATAATCCCTCGACTTCGAAGAGTTCCCGAAGCGAACGACGCGGGGTGCTTGACCCACGCGCTCTTCGAAGTCCACCGACCAAAGTCGCGCATTTCAGGATACCGAAAGTGTAGGGCTTCACAACGAGACGCCTCGCCACCAACGGACCTCTCGTCGCCTTGTTCTTGACAGCAAACTCTTCGACCCCTCAAACCATGCGGAGTGGCACTCTGCTAACAGTAAATCTGCTAAACAGTATTAAATGGGAGAACACATTTCCACATTCATTTTGAATTTATTTTAAAATGTAACTGAAATGCTGCATTGGAATTAGACTATCGTTTATTCGACATTCCGAATCGAAAAATACAAATGAATGCTGTAATTTGATGCCATATTTGAGAAAAGAGGCAATAATGTCGCACAAGGATCAGTAGTCAAACCTTGAGCGCGACATGAGTGTATCTATCCAAAGACAATAAAACCAGTGTTTGAGAACTAAGCTGAAAGTGTAAATTTCTGTGAGAATTTTTTTTCTTCCTGGAAGATGTTTTCTTTTTAATACAAAATGTCAATAATATATTATTTTCAAGTGAAAAATTATCATTGTACATTTGTTTCTATTTATATAAAAAAATGAGATAATCTCAAATGAATTCCATTTAAAACAATCCGCCAAGAAACTAAATACAAATTGATTTTTCCTTTTTAGATTTTGTTTTGTGTCACAAATAAGTGAAATACATACACTGTCAGGCTCGTATGAATTGAATCATTGTTATCCGTTTCGAACCCATTGAAATAACACTTATTTCACTACTTTTATAACACTGAAATAACACTTTGTTCTATGCTACTCCCAAGCAGCAGTATAGAATAAAATCTTAAAAATTTCATTAAGAAATCATTTCTAAATGTATAACTTCTCGGTTCATGTCCGTTTGGAAATTATCCGGAACATTTTAGAATCTGTACTCAGTGTCAAATTTAATGAAAATTTTATTTACACAAATTCGAATATTTATTAAGATCAATAAAATAAACTTCGAGTTTGAGAAAAGTATCACTCCAAATTATAAAATCACCAAATGATATAATATAACAGCAATGAGACAATAATTAATAAGAATGAGATAAAAAGCATTAAATTTTTAAATGTTAATTAGTAAAATATTGTATGAATAATTCTAAGACATGCAATTCAAAACTTTTACAGAATCAGAACGGAAAAAATAATAACGCACATGAAATTGAAACGTTAAGAAATATTAAACATAATAATAATTTAAATGATTCCATGAAACAAATGGGAAAACTGTACTCAAATATAACTAATAATTGTATAAAAATAACCCTGTCTATATTACAGCTATAGACAAAAAAGTTTTGTTTTTAGTTTTGGATTTCAAAAATTGTATAATAATTGCTTAGGGGACGTTTTATTATTGAACCTTCATTTTGCCATCTCTTCCAGCAAATAATTCCAGAATCATCCTCCATTTTTAAACGTTCGCATGGGTGAATAGAATCTTAACAGAATTGGTTTCAAACTCTAATGATCTTAGAATTAATAAGTATTCCTTTTTTCCATCTAAATCAAGGGAATCTTTCTAATTTTACATGATTATCAAAAGTGTTCGCTTCCTGGAAGATCAATTGGAATCAAGATCCGATGGCTGTGAAGGAATATTCATTTTTACAAACGGAAAAGTTGTCCTACCACGCAGGCCCGAGACCGAGAAAGTTCTATTTCAGTGTGTACAAATAAAAATACGCTACGTGCTTCCTAAACATTAACATGAAATCTACAATATTACGTACACATTTGCTCTAGATTAAAAATCTACAGGAAGAAATTGTTTCGTTTGCATCGTAAACTAGACTGATCTCACTGCAGAAAGGATTTTCCGTAAAAATGTCTCGAGGTGTGGCAAACCAATAAAAATTATATAGGTATACATTTCTATAAATCCTGCGTCTAGTTTTGTTCCTACAGCAGTGCACACCAATATTTATCTCCAAATAACCCATAATAAATTTTTTTTCCTATCAGTGCGTCTCACGAATTCTGAATTTTTGCGTGCACCTACACCTACCATCCAACATTTTAAAATTTTCTCCACAGAAGGGCAAAACATTTTCAACCGGAAAGTAAGCTTAGGAATTTATTTGAATTCGTCTTACTAACATTTCACCAAATAGTTGCAAATTTTTCTAATTTTTCACATTTTTTGAAAAAAAATTTGGTTTTTCACTGTGGAGAAGAGTGTAAAAGTGACTTGTGGGTTTTCATTATAAGGAATCGGTAAATGTTCTAAGAGAACGTCCGCAATCTTTTGAGAATTTAAAAATAAATAAGTTTGTGCTCATTTTATACATAACTCAAACTACTAAACACCCGATGTATTCAATCTATAAAGGCTCAAAGTCCTCCTGTTGGCGTGGTGTAGTAGTTTGTAGAGGGGTTTGCCGGCTCAGGTGTCGTTCTCGCCATTTGATCGATGATCTAAAGAACGAGGTGATGTTAATGAAAAAAATCAAATCGTCATCCATGAAAAGGAGGCTTCAAGTAAACCTACCCGATAAGAACACTACCCAAGGAACGTACAAAGAATAAATACTATCAATGATCTGTAATTCAGATCTGATATCCTGGTCGGCTATTTTATCAGATGCTGAAACATAATCTTCGGTAGGAAGAAAGAAGCCATTGAAAGAGTATAACTCTCCGCAAGACAACACTGGTAGAAGGCTTAGCGAATATTACTACTTCGGAATTTTAAAAAAAAATTGTAAAACACCTTTACCTTTTTCAAATTTGAAAAAAACATGGAGCCTAAAAAAAAACCGTATTAAAAGCCAAAAATATTCGTTTGATTTAAGTCCGCGACTATCTTCATTTCAAAAAGCTAATGTTTTATATATTTATTTATCAAAAGCCTGGCTATTGACCTTCAGGCCATTTGGGAACGAGCTCTCTCCAATATTTCTTCTCAATACAGTCCAAACTCTTAAATGCAGAGCTCCCGTCTAGATGAGAAGCGTCCATGACTTGCCCAGAAGCTCACAAAAAGGGGAGTCAATCAGATTAAAACGAAACAAATGAGCTCAAAAGCACAGTCATGTCCTGTCAATAATCTAAATTCAGCAGCAGCACGAGGAGAGTCTGAGACACACAGTTGGGTCTTATTAGCACCCTCCATGATTTATTTTTTGCAGCACTGGCAGCAGCATCTCGAAAGCATTTTTTATAAATTCTATTAATTTGAAGTTTTGCTGAGTGCAGTGGCAGGTTTCTAGTAGAACCATGGTAAATATCCATGCCTTTTTTTTGTAAAAGGTCCGCCATTTCATTTCCCCAAAGGCCACAATGGGAAGGTACCCACTGGAAGACAACCTTTGTTAGAATGCTGCTCAGCAGCTCCCTGAAACTCTGGACTCGGTAACTTTGTCGTGGTTATTTGCCAAGGTCTGAAGAGCAGAACTTGAATCTTATAAAATTACGGCCTTATTATGAGTGGAGAGACGAGCAGAAAGCTGATGAAGGGCCAAATGAATGGCCTCAATTTCACCATCATTATGAGTCGTATGAGGTGGACATGTAAGTAAAAGGAAAGAAGATCACAGAAAACTCCAGCACCAGCGCCCTTATACTCATACATAAAACCCATGTTTAAAAAACGTACGTATTTTAAGCTCACTACGCTCGCATGAAGCGTAATTTTAAAAAAGCGTATCAGTGAATAATCTTTTTTTATATTTAGTGTCAGCTGGATTAGAATAAACATAGAAAACTATTTTATAAATATTATTTTACTGCAATTGTTTGGTAAAAAAATAAAGAAAAAATAACATGAAAAACCTTTTATGAAATATAATGCCGATTAAAAGCTAGGACTTCTATACTGAGGCTGAACTACAAATTTTGAAGAATTCATATCGTTTTGAGAGTTACTATCTACTGGGGGGGGGGGGAGTTACTATCTATCCAACGTTTTTTTTCCTGTCATTTTTTATACTTAGGTACATTAAAATATGAAAAACCCACTTCTAAATGAAATATTTTTTAAAAAAACTCCTAGTTCAACCCCTGTACAGAAGTCCTAACTATATATAAACAAAATCTTATTAATATATAAGCATTTTTCATAAAAAGAGAAGGTTTTGAATGTATTTTTTTCCTTCATTTCTAGCCAAAAAATTGCTTTTAAATAAGTTTTTACTTGTAATAATATTCTCAAAATATTTCATGTATGTGTTCTAATTCAATTGACACTTAATATCAGAACATTTATCCGGGTTGAGAGGTCTAGAGCCAACCGATGTCCTCAGCTCTTCTCGTCCGGGTTGCGCCCTTTTCTTGACAATGAACGCGGACAAAGCGACGGTAATCTTTCTACACCGGATAGCTTTGCTGGCATCGCAAGAACCCGCCGGCAAGCACGGTAGTACGCTGCGATTAGAACTGTCAGCTATCCGCCTCGTTTTGAAATAGTGAAGGAAGCAACTAGCCTTGAAAATGGATGGCGCTCAAGCGCAGAGTTCATACTTCTGCATCTACCGAGGATATGTCATTCAAGATTTAAGCGACAGCGAGTAGAAGTTCGCGGCGGCAAGAGTAAGTCGAAAGTGTCATACACACGAGTCCGCCGGGATGCTCCGCTGTTGAAGATTTTGGTGGTTGCATGTAGCACAAATTCAAGAGCGGGCCTCGAAGACGTGTTTCACAAGAACGGCAATTGAACGTGATTTAGTAGGTAGTAAGGGTGAATAAATTCCGTTCCAGCTGTCCACGTCACCCAATCGTGGTTTCAATTTCACTGAAATTCGAATTTTAAAACTATGAACTTAATCAGAGCATCTGAGCAATAAAAAAGAATAAATACACTGAAAAAGTAGCACTATACAAATAAAATCTACGGTAGCAATGACTTCACCTTGTGTGTGTGTCCAATTATTACCTTTCCAATTATTGCTTTAAAATGTAACACAAATAAAAAAAAAGGATTTAAATACTTCAAAAATAAAAACATCTAAAGCAACAGATTCAATTTATTAATATTTCATAATTGTAAGGAATAAACTATATAAATAATTATTATTTATCATTAAAAAATATATCGCTAGTTAATTTTTTTTTCGTGAGCTTAATTGTATTTTTATATCTCTCTTTTCCCTTTATAGTTGATAATTTAAAATCATTTTTTCCATTTGCATCGTTAAAGTAATTATTTAAATTATAACATGTTTTTGGAATATGGTATTGTCTCTTGATTTTTTAAAATTAAACAAGATTTTTTTAAGATACATGATGCTAGACAGAGAGAAATCTGCCTTTCCTGTTTGTCTACAGGGAATAAATGAAACACGCGCTACTTTAATGCAATTCAAAAACTGCATAAAAAGATAAATTTTTCGAAAAGAAATATCATTAAAAAAACAGATTCATTTTATAATAATACTAGCTGTTACCCGCCCGCTTCGCTGGGTATTTCATGATGTTTTATAAATTTTTACTGCTTATATATATGTATAAATTATTGATATCTAAGTCCTAGCATTAAGAATTCGATTGAATTGAAAAATATACTTATACCTGTAACTGTCACCTGTTGATAAAAAAAAGGGTAGAACTCATCTAATTTGTATTTTCTAAAAATCTCTAAAATTGAAGCATAGAATGATGTTTGCTCTTTCGTAACTCAAAAACCAAGAGGATTCCCGCAAAACCAATTTTCGGTGGATCTCCACTCCGTAAATTGAATATGCAAGCCAAATTTCAAGTCTAAATCTAACAGAAAAAAGCAAAAGTTTTACTATAAATATCCCGTAATCCCGTTGAGAGCCGCTTTCCAAAATTACTGCTCTTAGCGGATTTCAATTCAACAAAAGAAAAATGCAAACCAAATTTCATTATTATAATCCTTGTAGCTCGAAAAAAGTATTTTTTTTTGTCAATATGTCCCAGTAACCCCCTACAACTCCCCAGAACTTGATTTGCCTAAAATTTATTCTTAGTGGTTCCCTATTCAACAAAAGAAACATGCTTAACAAATTTCAAGTATATGGGTCTAACAATTAAAAACAGGAATTTTTTTCTGTAACTCCTCTTGACCCCTCGCAAACATCTTTAGGGGTCAATTTTCATTTTACTCTTTGTTAGAGGAACTCTATTTCATGAAAGGAACATGCCTACCAATTTTCAAGCAGGATGATCAAGTAGTTTAAAAATGGAAATATTTATCGATTACGCCTCTTAATCTCCCGAAATTAAACTTAGTAGTTGATATTCGCGAAACCCATTTTGTAGCGGTTCTCTACTTTACGAAAGGAATCTGCTATCAAATTTCAAGACTGTACGTCTAAGAGTTTAAAAATGGGGATAATTGCCTATAACGCCACTTGAGCCCCCGCAACGCCACTCCTTGGTCTGTTTTCACAAAACCCATTTTGTAGGGGAATTGCACTCTATGAAAGGAATCTGCTTAGCAAAATTTGAAGACTGTGCGTCCAATTAATTAAAAATGCAAAAAAATTATCAATAACGCCCCTTGAACCCCCGCAACACCACCTAGGGGTCGATTTTCACAAAACACATTTTGCAGTGTATTTCTATCCTATGAGAGGAATCTGCTAACCAAATTTCAAGACTGTGAGTCTAATAGTTTAAAAAAAGAAATATTTATTTATATCTGCCTTTAACCCCCCGCAACACCCCTTGGGGGTCAATTTTCTCCAAACCCGTTTTGTAGCGGATATTTACTCCATGAAAGAAACAGTCCTACCAATTTTCAAGCAGGTAGGTCAAATAGTTTAAAAACGAAAATATTTATCTCTTACGCCACTTAATCCCCTGCAACGCCACTTAGAGGTCTGTTTTCACAAAACCTTCTTATAGCTGATCTCTACTCTATGAAAGAAATCTCTTTATCAAATATAAAGACTGTGCGTCTAATAGTTTAAAAATGGAAATAATTATCTATAACGCCCCTTAAGTCCCTCAACGCCACTTGGGGGCAATTTTCACGAAACCCATTTTTAGCGTATCTCTACCCTATGAGAGGAATCTGCTTACTAAGTTTCAAGACTGTACGTCTAATAACTTAAAAATAGGAATTTATAACGCCCCTTAAACCGCCGCCCCCGCAACACCCCTTGGGGGTCAATTTTCCCAAAACCCATTTTATAGCGGATATTTACTCCAGGAAAGAAACTTACCTACCAATTTTCAAGCAGGTAGGTGAAGTAGTTTAAAAACGGATATATTTATCTATTACGCCCCTTAATCCCCCGCAACGCCACTTAGAAGTCTGTTTTCACAAAACCCGTTTTGTAACTGATCATTATTCTACAAAAGGAATCTATATATCAAATTTAAAGACAGTGCGTCAAATAGTTTAAAAATGGAAATAATTATATATAACGCCCCCTAAGCCCCTGCAACGCCACTTGGGGGTCGATTTTCAGCAAACTCATTTTGTAGCGGATCTCTACTCTCTGAAAGGAATCCGCTTACTCAATTTCAAGATTGTACATCAAGTAGTTTAAACATGGAAACAATTATTATTAAAGCCCTTAACCCCCCGTAACGCCCCTTGCGTTTCGAATTTCGGAAAATCCTTTCTTAGCTGATGTCTACTCTATCAAAGGAACATGTCTACCAAATTTCAAGTCTGTAGGTTGAATAGTTCCAGAGATTTCGTGATTAGTCAGTCAGTCAGTCAGTCAGTCAGTCAGTCAGTCAGTCAGTCAGTCAGTCAGTGAGTGAGTCGCTTTTCTCCTTTATATATATAGATATGAAAAAAATGTAGCTTGTTTTCTCTTACCATCATTTTTGATAATTGCATGAAATACAAGTAAAAAATTTTAATATATTTAAGAAAGATTATACATCAAGTTCAAACGATTGTTTAATCGTAGATCGAAAAATAATAAACCAGCAATTCTCTCTGTAAAAACCGTGCAATGCGAATATAGCGATAAGAATTCAAATTCGTTTCATAAAAATTCAGAATAAACTGGAAAAAAATTAATATTAAGAATTAATTTAAATTTCTATTATACGGAAAAGTAAACTACCAGGCTTTCTTTTCATTTTCTACCTAAATATTTCTAATATTCCATAAAAAAATAGATATTTACATGAGTTGAAACAAATCAATGGATACTTAATCGTCATCGATCGACAAAAACAGCCGTGAATCTAAAATATCGAAATCGTCTGCTCTGTAGCATTTCTTAATTAAATGTGTGTTTTTTTTACTATCTACATTTTATTTAGCTTATTATTCCATAGGAATGCATTTACATATAAAGAATAAATTAAGCAAGAACATTTTCGATTTATTTTTTGTAAAAAAACAATACGTAATAATGTAACGCGTTTAAAGTACTCGTCAGTCACACAGTTTTAATGTATTCTTTTAATTTTATATTTAAGAGTAAATTCTCGTCACACAGTTATTTTCTCCCCAGACGTTGAATTTTATGCTATAGAAGCTCATGCAAATAAACGAAAAATACTGGAGACAGGTATCACGTAATTAAAAAAAAGTTTAACCCGTTTAGCATTGTCAAAAGGAATAATCAATATCTCCTTTCCACTAAACCAATGGGAGATGCTATTACAAACAGAAAAAAAATAAATTTAGTCTATTAACAGCCGATAGGCTTGGTAATCGGTGGATAAAACTTCCAATCCAAGCAGCATTCATTTCAAGTCTAGTTTTGAAGATATTTCATGTAATGGACATTAAAAATATAAAAATAAATAAGGACAGCCATCTTAAAAAATATAAATCAACCCTTATTGAACGCTAATGGTAGATCAATGTAAAAAAAAAGACATGATGAATTGATACTTTCAATTAACACCCCCACTCTTTTACAAGATGGAAAGAACATGTGGAGAGCAAAATGTAGATTTAGATAACTCGCGGAAGAAGATATTTGTTGTGATGAATAAAAAGAAAAAAACCCACAAAAACTTATGACTGCAAATGTTATTTTTATATGAATTTCTTATCTTTCTCAGCTACCCAAAGGAAAACGTGTCGAAGTTTTCAAAATGCTGCCATTGAAATTTTGCGTTTTTATTTATCTATCCTACACATGTAGCAGAGAGAAAAAAAAATTTATTTATCAAATGAATAAACCAAAAAATTGTCAATATTTGTAAAATCTCAAATACGATTTACTATATATATAATTTCGGTTAAGTTAAATCTTTTCCCTCTCCTTCCGAAGGAACTGGGCGGGTTTTTTCGTGTTGAAAAGAAAAAATACAGACTAAAACAAATAAAATTTATTTAAAAAAAATTACTTTATGTTTACTCAAATTGTGTGGGAATCTTCGAAATTCATTCTTATCCGTTTTCTCCTACGGAATGAGTCCATTCCAAAAATAAGCTACTTGAAATTATTTAAAGTAGATGGCACATTTTCTTCCTTTTTCTTGCCTCTTTGATTCATTGTAAAATCGGTTTGGAAAGAAGTATTAATTTTATGACTTCAGAATTACTATCCTAACTTGTATATTGAAAATCATTCGAAAATTCAATTTTGCTTAAATTTAATTTATTTTTGTAATTTAACATTTGCGATTTACATTAAAAACATTATCTAGATCAATATTTAATCCGAATAGATTGTAATGTTATATCAAATTCAGATATTACAAACGTTTCGGAATACATATTTTTGAAAGAGAATATAGACGATCTCTGATGGACAGAGCAAATGGGTCGGAATCTCAAAAAATTAAAAATGAACCCAGGAATTTTATTGCTCCGAAGAGAAACAAGATGTTTATTCAGTACGAAAGCAAGTTTTGTTTCGTCTGTTCTTTTGATTTTCCGCTGTGTGTATGCTACTCCTCCCAACTGCAGCGCTTAGCAGAGAGCCGTAACTTACAACAAATAAATGCAAATAATTATTCCCTAATTATGTATTACAAAAAAAGGGCAATTATTTTCTGTTTAATTCTATTTTAATTTTCCATTTTTCTAGAAATTTCTTACAATTTTTGTAATTTTTGTATTGTTTTTATACAACAGAAAAATAAAATAATGAAAAAGACAGATAATCATTTAGAATATTTCAACGGGTGCTAAAAAAAGGAATGCTTTTTTTTGTTCGAGTTATTTGTTGATGTGCCATTTCGGTGCTTAGGAAGTATATAAATTCCTTTTGCAATGAAAAGTGATTTAAGAAAAGTACGCGGCATTTATGTTTCTTTTGGAGTGTACAAGAGGTCGATGATCTCTTTCGTTTCTTTCCTCTGAACGTGTTAGAAAAAGAGGAAAAGGTAATCAAAATATAGCGTTTAAATCAGATTGAAATGTTCTGTTTGAACTGTATTAGTTCAAGTGCGAAAAATGACAATGTCTCTAATAGTGAGCATTGGAATAACTTGAAAATATTTTAATAAAAGAGCGGCAATCGAAGTAAAAAAAAGAGGAAAGAACAATTTTGTAATGATTATTTTATAAACGCGCTGCAGATTTTTCAAATCTAAAGCACAAACCATAAAAAGATGTTCGAAAATATACTCGCTTTCAGAATATTTAAAGTTGAATGTGTTAGAGTGCCTTAAAATATAAGGTTTACCGTAATAAGAAAGTTTGGCTCGCTTTATACACAGTCCAAATTTAAAAACAATTACATGTGTTTATAAAAATGTAGCTATTTGCATACAATACATGTGTATTTACTTTACCTGTAGGTCGGTTCTCTAATGCCAGCAAAAAAGATTAACCTGTCTTCACACTTGGCGTGGTGTGGAGTGAGTGAATATTTACGTCGCACTGTTTAGCTACACGAGGGCTTTTGGCGACGGTCCGCGTAATTTTGAACCATGGTCAAGAGACGCGGATGACACCTGAGCTGGCACCCCTCGCCTAATTACCACACCACACTAACGGGAGGACGTTTGAGCTCTCGACAGATTTAACGTGCATCGCACCCCTACACGGTGGGTCTTCAGTGGTACTGGGGTCGAACTCATGACACGCTAGCCATGATCCGATGCCTAGACCACTTGGCTACCGTGGCCACGGTGCACAGTGGTCAGTTTTCCCGATCTGGCGCATGAAAACCCAAAAAATGAAATTGCGCGAAAATTAACAACAACCCACAATTTATGGTCCTCATAGGACCCCTAGCAATGTTGTAATCAGTTTTCTTCAGTACGTGATTGGAAATCTCCAACAGCCGACGCTTTAGATCGGGTTTGTTGGGGCTACGAGGAACATTTTCTAGTCGGAAGTTCTATCGTTTCGTCTGAACAAGATTTTGTAGCTTTTGCCATTTTTCTTTGAAAATACACGTTATTTATAAATAATTTCTTTATTTGACTCTCATATTAAGTTCAAATTTGATAAAAAATAGTAAAAACATAACATTTTGCACAGTACGTAATTCCCAAAAACGCATGTCGTTTTTTTGTGTTTAATGGACTAGAACTTTTGAGATTGACACGGATTGATCACTGTAACACTTATGTAACATAGAGTAGATATGGACCTTTAATTTAATACCAAATTTAGCTGCTTCTTCCTGCAACTCCCAAAGTTATTATTTTTTTCAGAGTTAGCTATTGGTATTTTGGTGATGCTTGTTTTGCCTTCTTATTTCTCTCTGTAAGAGGGCGCGTCAACACGAGCCCTGCGAATATAATGCTAGTGACTCGGAATCATGGAATAAATAGTTCTACTGCTCAAATACTACCAAACCCACCCTACCCACACATTCACGCACACTATATGTTGCCCCTCCCCTTAACTCCTTTAATATATCCCTCTCCATCATACCTATAGTATATATTATCCTTTATTACATATGTATAATGTTAATGCTTGTAGATGCGTACTTTTGTTTGATTGTATTTGTTTAATCTTTAACTTGCCATTCTATTTTTTGTAAATATTCTCCCGCATGTGTCATATTACTATTGCTGTTAATATCCTTCGATCCTTGTTCAAAAACTAGGTCCACTTAGCGGTCATTTATTCTTGATCAATTTTACTTCTGACATAAATTTATTGAGCTTCTAAGAGCCTTATTTCTTGTTAGAAAATAGAAATAGAGTCCAATTTACTTTAACCCAAGAGCAAGCGCGTGGGGCACAGAGTCACCCCAGGCTCACGAAATCGTTAATTCTAGGAAAACTTTATTTATTGCCAATGAACTTAACAGTATCCTCCTATAGGACAGTCTTCTTGGGAACTAAAATGTATTTGTAACATATTTCCTTCTTTTTTGGGCGTGGCATACATTTTTTTTTTACAGTTTTAAGGTACTTGTTTTGACTGAGTTCTCCGCACGACCACTTTAGTCCCAAGATATTTTCTATGAACATGCTAGATTATTTTCCCCTGTGAACAACTTAGTAGTTTTTATTGCTGTTTGTACGACTTATTATAGTTTATAAATGTAAATAAGCAAAATAAAAGAAAAAGAAATCGTATTGAAGGAAGTTGAAAATGAACAAGCAAGGGAAGAACCTGCTGAAATAAAGCATATTAATCATCCTAGCAAAAGTAAATATAAGAAAATCGATGAAGGGAAATGTTTGAGTTGAAAGAAAAATGCTGAAATTCTACCAAAAAAACACCAGGAAAAATATGAAGCCATAAGTGTAGCACAAGACACTCTTCGTTCTGTTAAAAAGACATATGCAAGAAAAAGTTCAACATACTGTTTATCGACCATCAAAGGACAATAAAACTACAATAACATATGACTGTTTTGCCTGCCATTAACATTCCTATAATGTTGGCGAAAAGTGTCTGTGATTTGTGTCCTTTATTAAAGTAACGCACATTTGAAATTTCTTAGTTCTATTCGGTTGATATTTTTTCTCAAATTTCCGAAGAAAAATTTGAAAGTCCTTAAAAGTAGTTAAGTATACTTTCTCTTAATTAAGTTATTCACGATTTTTATTGCGTACAGTAAAAATAATTATAAAAAAGGGATTGGGGTGACTCAGTCACCCCGCGTGACCAATAACGTTAGTATCGAGTGCGCGCCTATTCCCGAGTTAATTTCAATAGTTTTTAATCATTAGATATAATTATGAAGACTTTAAAGTTATAAAATAATTTCCGTGTGCCAGATCGGGAAAACTGACCACTGTGCGGTGTGATGTGGAAGTGACATCCTCGTCACCGGTACATAATTGGAAGACCTTAGAAAAAAAAGCATTACGACAAGGAATTAATTCTGCGGGTAATTTCTTTGTGTTCTTTTACAAAAGGCCAATTTTGAAATTTTAATTTTTATACGCGTTGCACTTTTTTATATATAAAGCCCAAACAACAAAAGGAAATTCGAAAAAGATTTTTAAAAATTCTTGATTATATTGTAAAACAAACTATAAGAGGGCCAATTGTATATTTGTTTTCCAGCATTAGATAAAAATTTTATCCAAATGGATACATACAAAAAATATATAAATAAACAAAAACAGCTATTTATAAAAGTTTATCCATTTACTCATAGAATAAATATGCATTTGCATTTTTAGCATTTATACATTCATTGTCTTTCTAATGTCAAGGAAATAGATGATACAATTACCACGTAGCGTAGCGTGGAAGTTCGGAATAGAGGTAACGTCCGCGAACCAGAACGTAGCTGGATGACTCTCTCCTTTACGAAATAAGGAAAAATAGCAATCCATTCGATACTTTACTCATGCTTTTTCTGAAAACTACAACAATGTCGTAATGATTACTTGTAAGCAAAGCTCACATTTTAAATCGGTAGAAAAAGGAACATGAGAATGAAAGGGTCTTTCCACAAATGATTCTATAACGGAATATTTAAGAAGTTGTCAGAGTGTCTCAAAGTACATTTTACCCTCCATTACGGAACGTTTCTATCCTGCTTTATGCATACAAAAATACCACGAAAATATGTATTTATATACAAAGATTTTCATTGCTGTTCCATCTATGCGCATCTCCATATTGAACACATGTTAATGGACGTACTTTTGTCTGGAAAAAGTTAGATACGAATGTCCTCACGTGGCGATAGTAAGGAGTGAAGGAGACCTCCACGTCAACGGCCTGTAAACAAAAGCTCACTTATCTAAGAGAAGCTAAGTATTTCGAACAAGATTCGAAAGGAAATTTCACACTTTGCGTTCCTTTTCAAAAAAATAAAAGCATTGTGAAGTTCACCTTTATAGCACAGAATTCAGATTTACAACCTAAAGTCAATGTATGCGTAGGATTTTTCAAGGTATTGGGAAAATGTCTGGGGTGCCGAGTGTTTCAAAAGGTTCAATGGCAGGTAAGTATTATTTTTCTCCATTCAAAAAAAAAATTAATCAATCTGCATTTTGAAACCACATTATCCAATTTTCGTATTAAAAGCACACAAGTACCTATTCAGTTCTTGTAAATTGCTCTATTATTACTTGGGATTATTTAGGTTTAAGGGTCGTCCTTTTATGTTCGCAACGGAACAAGACACTAACTGCCCGCTTCGCCAAATTCACTGAACGAGCACGAGGATTCGCTCGTGAAACTGCAAGCATAGCCAGGATCTATTCGAAGCGTATAGCTCCTACTTCCGCCGACACATTTCGGTAAGAACACCCCCGCGTAGTGGCGCACACAAAGAAGAGGGTCCCTGGTCTTGACCGCCCCATAGCTTTTGATTTTTTTCGATTCATTAAAATCTTATGTATAATTAACGCAAAATTTAATTAATTATTAGTTATTAATAATTATTTTCGTCATTAATGCTAACCATTTATTCAATAATTAATTTTTTACTGCTTTTTGTTCCCGAATATCGACAAAATCAAAAGAATATGTTAGGTGGAGCATGATACGAGAATGGTGGATTTTCTATTCTGCCCCCCCCCCCATCCCTTGAAAAATTCCTGCGTGCGCTACTACCTCCAGGATAGCAGCTAGTGTTCGGCCAACTCGTTCGGTCTCGACACGCGATGACACGAAGCGCTACACCGGTAGATGCGGTCGAGGGCGGGTCGGCCGCGGTGGCCGAGTGGTCTAGGCATCGGATCATGGTAGCGTGTCATGAGTTCGATCCTAGTACCACTAAAGATCCGCCGTGTAGGGCGCGATGCACGTTAAATCTGTCGAGAGCTCAAACGTCCTCCCGTTGGTGTGGAGTGGTAGTTAGGAGAGGGGGTGCCAGCTCAGGTGTCGTCCGCGTCACTTGACCATGGTTCAAAATTACGCGGACCGTCGGCAAAGAGCCCTCGTGTTGCTAATCAGTGCGACGTTAATATTCTCTCACTCGCGGTCGAGGGCGGAAGGCCTGCCTCGAAAAAAAACCCGCTGTGTCTCGAGAACGAAATGCTACGCTGAACAAGCGACGAAACTGCGGTGCGCGACGAGTGTAGGTGCTCTAGCCCTCTGTACAAATTAATCAAGCAGTGGAATGCGCGTGTAAATTAATCGGTGTCATGGAAGTACACAAAGAGGATTTGAATTGATCTCCGTTTCCTGGAGCGCGAGACGTAGGTGTATATTTAACAAGCCGTTTCCCTCCCACTTCGCTGGGTATTTATTTCATGATGTTGTATGAAGGATACTGTTAGGCGACTTAAAATTGGATACACACGATATTTAACCTACAGGCTTAACATTTGGTAGGTCGCTGGGCTTAAGAGTTGTTAGAGATAAAGTTTCGGTTTTTCAACTATTACTCCTACAAACTGAAATTTGGTAGAAAAAATAGTTTTTTAAACAACCCTCAACGGGGAAAACCGTCACGTGTTTTTGTCGTATCATTTATCGTAATCGAAATGTATTTATCTAAATGTATTTTTTAAAAATATGCAATTTATAATTTTTCTTTGTGTTTAAAAATAATATTAATGGATGGAAAAGAATCGAGGGAGAGTATCAATTCATAGGTTAAGAAAAGCAGTAAGAATTCGATGCGATATAAAGAGTGTACGCCTATATAGGACAGATTTAAAAAATATTCTACTTTATTGGAAAGAAAAAAGGCGGGGAAGTATTCTCATAAAGAAAAATTCCATTTAAAAAACATTTTTATTAATTTTATGGAAAAAGTTATGAGAAAATGAGAAGAAGTCGAAAATAAGAAAATCTATCAAATCTTTCCTTTCTCGTAAAAAAGCACAAACGAACGTAAACTACTTTGTCTTTTATTATAACGCGTTTAAATTAACTATTTTAAAGTACTATTCGTTTCGATTCGTAGGATTTCGGTTTAAATTTCAATTACTGTATGGGTATTAAACCTTTTCCACTCGTAAAGAAGAATTCATAAAATGATGTTGGATAATGCGTGGAGAAAATTCTAACAATATGAGATTAGACGCAATCGATTTAGACAAACAACAAACAAAAAACATTTTTCTTTAAACTTCAAGTAAAAACCAAACGATTATTGTAACAATTATGTTATCACACAACTTAAAGTGAGAATTATAAAATCTGAACAGAAATATGAATGTAAATAATATAAGGTTCAGTAAAAAGCAATAGTCGATTAATTTTTGAGGGAAAAAATTAACAAACGCAATCGTTCGCACTGCCATTTACTGCCCATTTAGGTTTATAATTAGGAAAATATTAAAGCTCTTTAAGTATGTGACCGTAAGTTACTTTGTGTAGAGAGCTACATATTAGTATTTAGCAGCGATTTAGCCTCAGAAAATCTACTGTGCATTATTATTTTTGAAGTGAAATGAAAGATCTGCAAGAGACAGAAAACTTTTTCAAAGTGTAATTCGACTTTATTCTTCACTGATTATTAATTTCTGGAAAAGTTTCTCATTTGTGCCATCCTTTCATTCGATAAATTTCATTCAAAAACAAGAACTAACGAGTTGAAAAAAAATCTCGATAGTGTTTATAATCAACATCGATTGTCAAACTAGGAACGAGAATCTGAAAATTCGAAAACGTCTGCTCATTAGTTACGATTTATAAAAAATAAAAAGTCAACGTTATAATCATTGCTCCCAGATTGTTATTTGATATGAAACAAAAGATTAAATGAGCATCCAAGAATATGTCCAGAAACACAAACAAGATAAAAAAAATAAATCGAAAGTAAAGAGAACGTATTAATTGATGATGCAATATTTTGGCGACTCATCAGTTATGGCGAAGGAAAAAATAAATATGAATGAAATCATCGAGCAAGTTTAGCAATGGAAGAAGTGGTTTAGGGACAGATTTCATACACAAGTCATTATATAGGAACATTTTCTGATTAAATACTTCCTTTGAATGCGATAAAAAAAACTATTTTTTCACATTTATTGTGTTATGTTAAAAGGAGAAAATAGATTTATGTAAAAAAAAAATATTATTTTCCAATTGCTTGAAAATTTTAAGAGACCTGAAGGAATATAAATTCATTATGTTCGTTAATTACGAAGTTCTAAATAACTAAATACAGGGCAAAGTTATCTTTTTAATCAAAAGGCCAATGTTTTTTTTATCCTACCTAGTTTGTGTGATCAGAGAGAAAATCATTTCGTTTCATAGGAAGAAGAGGGTATGAATGTATTCTAAAGTTCAATCACTATAAGTATGCATCTGTTTTTAGCTAATATTTCGCTATAATTCGAAAATGTTAAATAAATTGCCGAAGTAATTTATCAACAATTAAAGTAATGTATTACGTATACAAGAGACAATTTTTTTTTAATTAGACAAATTTATAGAAACATTTTTAGGATGCATTCAAATTAAGAAAAAGCACCCTTTAGGAGCATTAATCAACCAAACAATATTAACGAAAAGTGTTTCGAAAAAAATAATTAAATTAGTACGCACCCCCATAAATTGTTCAAAAGGCTTAAAAATATTCCATTGGACTTATGAAATATTATTTTTTATAATGTCTGTCTTGTAAAAAAAAAAGTGCATCAATATATTTTTTACAGTATATTAAACGGCGTATTTTCATGCATTAACTGAAATCTTAAGAAATTACAAAAGAGTAGAAAATAGATACCTTCTAAAAAAATTATTTGAAATTAAAATGAATTGTCTTTAGCTCTTCAAATATAGCTCTATCTTTTCGTGACTTCACGCATGCGAGGATCGCGAAAGTCGTTCTCCGGGTGGAGTCTGTGGCGCTGAACCGGAACATATAAAATATGGAATGGCTTACAGAAAATATCTGTTAGACATTTGCTGGTTATGACCGGATACAGCCGGAATTCGCTTGTTTGGGGCACCGTACATTGACGGACCCCGAGCACTGACCCGCCGAAATGGTCTCCTCAATTTTAATTTGTTGCTCTGAAAAAGTCCTATTACCCTATTTTCTAAAACTCATATGAACGAACCATCCAATGCCACGGATTATTATACCTTGATAAAACAGATAATTTCAGTAAGTGAGTGAATGAATATAACGTCGCACTATTCAGCTAGACGAAGCTTTTGGCGACGGACATTACAATTTTGAACCATGATCGAGGATGACACCTGAATTGGCATCCCCCTCTCCTAAATACCCCACCACATCAACGGGGGGGGAGGTTGAGCCTCGACACGTTTAACGTGCATCGACCTCGCTTGAAACGGCGAGTCTTCAGCGGTACTAGACTCGAACTCATGACACGCCCCCTCGAGTCGTTGCCTTGACCACTAGGTTGCTGCGGCCACAATTTCCCTGTGAAAAAAAACGGAAAAGGAACACATTCGAAAAGCCGGGAAACTGGTAATATATTATGTATTAAATAACAGTAATTAGATAAACAATTTACACACGCATAATTCAATCATGTATATATTCCCGTTTCGAAAGAGTGAAATGTGTTCGCGAAATCTATCCAATTCCAAAGGAGAGGTTATTACTCTTCAGAAGGGTATTTTAGTAAATGTGTGTAATGAGAACAAATATTCAAATACGTAATGCATTGTTTATGCTGCTAAAATTTTTTAGAAATATCGGGGCATGGAAGAACCGTAAACATGGAAGAACACATAAAATGTTAACCACATTTTTATATACATACCACATATTACGCACGGCATTTTTGACATCAAACGATTAAAAATTCGTACAGAAGATTAACGGTTTAAAATATACATTCTTCAAGAGAACGGGTAAAAAAAAAATTCTACGAACGGAAGTCAATTCGTACGGCACATTATAAACACAGAGAAAAAAAAATATATCGCATGTCCTTTTATTACCCTAATATACACTTCGTACATAA